>HG995320.1:18007328-18029887 GCA_905333045.1 Lysandra bellargus
TAGGTTAGGTTAGGTTAGGTTAGGTTAGGTTAGGTTAGGTTAGGTTAGGTTAGGTTAGGTTAGGTTAGGTTAGGTTAGGTTAGGTTAGGTTAGGTTAGGTTTAGGTTAGGTTAGGTTAGGTTAGGTTAGGTTAGGTTAGGTTAGGTTAGGTTAGGTTAGGTTAGGTTAGGTTAGGTTAGGTTAGGTTAGGTTAGGTTAGGTTAGGTTAGGTTAGGTTAGGTTAGGTTAGGTTAGGTTAGGTTAGGTTAGGTTAGGTTAGGTTAGGTTAGGTTAGGTTAGGTTAGGTTAGGTTAGGTTAGGTTAGGTTAGGTTAGGTTAGGTTAGGTTAGGTTAGGTTAGGTTAGGTTAGGTTAGGTTAGGTTAGGTTAGGTTAGGTTAGGCTAGGTTAGGTTAGGTTAGGTTAGGTTAGGTTAGGTTAGGTTAGGTTAGGTTAGGTTAGGTTAGGTTAGGTTAGGTTAGGTTAGGTTAGGTTAGGTTAGGTTAGGTTAGGTTAGGTTAGGTTAGGTTAGGTTAGGTTAGGTTAGGTTAGGTTAGGTTAGGTTAGGTTAGGTTAGGTTAGGTTAGGTTAGGTTAGGTTAGGTTAGGTTAGGTTAGGTTAGGTTAGGTTAGGTTAGGTTAGGTTAGGTTAGGTTTTTTTTTTTTTTTTTTTTTTTTTTTTTTTTTTTTTTTTTAATGGCCCCTCACTTGGGACCTCTTGTTCCCCCTTACATGATAAGGGACAATTTCTACATTTATTTATTTATTACATGTTCATATTATTTGAGTTATACATGGCTTATTTACGTCACTTGCTACATTTTATTTATACATTTCTTATACATAGCTTTTTTCATCAATGTTTTTTACATTATCTATTTACATTCATATTCTATTTATATTCACATTTTTACTTCGTACACTAACTTTTCTCATAATACATTACTTTTCTATTTATCATTTACAGTTTTTAGTTTTAACTTTTACAATATAGGTTGTCTTCTCATATTTTTATACATTAATGATTCATACTAATATTTTATACATTTCACAATCTTTTACATTATCTATTTACATTTATTCACAGTTTTACTTTGTACACTAGTTTTTTCCTCATAATACATTACATTTCTATTTATCGTTAACAGTTGTTAGCTTTAACTTTTACATGTAGTTGTCTTCTCATATTTTTATACTTTACTGATTCATACTAACATTTTATACATTTCACAATCTTTAACATTAATTTTACATTCAGTTTATGCATTTTGTTCAAGTACAGTTTAATACATTTATATATTTCACGGTACATTTTTTCTTTACAGGATAAGTTCGAGCGGATCATAGCCTATTAATAATTTCGGTATATGCGGTTGAGCTACTTTTAAATTGGCGCTTGTTGTTGAAAATGTAGAGCCGTTTACGTGAGTGTAGATATTATTATTTTGTTAATTACAGGATTAATACAATACAACATAAAATTAAATACATAGTTATTATAATATTTACATTTATATAAATGTTTACAAACAATTGACTTATTTACTTTTGCTTTATTTGCTACATCAAATAAATGCGAAGTAATATTAATATATATATAATGTTTTTTTTTTTTTTTTTTTTTTTTTTTTTTTTTTTTTTTTTTTTTTTTTTTTTTTTTTTTTTTTTCGATTTATACTTACAACTAAAACATACATTTTAACACTGCCATATTTATTGCTGCCATAAATTTACTATTTACTACCAGCAATAAACTTCTATTACCAATTCTAATACAACACTTATCCGGCTCTACATTTTTATTCACAGCTGTACTGCGACGGTATCGTAGTATCGTTACGTGTGCGCCCGTAGAGCCATGTACGTTCTACGAACGCATCATCTTCAGGATCGTACGATACCGCCGCACGCGCTATGGCTTCCCATTTTCTTCTTATCGGGCACTCTGAACTGAACGCGCCATGGTTTGCTTTTAGATTATTTTTCTTACAATTAATGCAACATGGCTCGGTGCCCGCCCCGACGCCCTCACACTGTGATTTATGGTGAGCTCCGGAGCAATGGCTGCACCTCATTTCCGCAGCAATGTCGGCGCAGAATCGCTTCCCATGTCCGTACCCCAAACAGTGCGAGCACTGTATTAGGGGGGACTGGTCAGCGACCCGCACCCTCTGCATATCGATGTATGCGCGGCCTTCTCTGGTGAGGCACAGCCATATCTCCGGAGACACCTCCAGCACGACGTGCTCAGTATGGGCATCCTTACCACGCTTTCGGTATTTAACTCTTATCCTGTCTTCGTCCCCATCCAGGATATGCTGTATGAGGTGCTTATTTTGAACACGGATTGCGTCACAAATGTCATCATCCGTGTTCGACTTCAGCACCCCATACAGAATAACCTGGGGGTCCTTGTTTTTTACTATTTCCACTTCGAACTTATCCCTAGCACATATCTCTATCTTTTTCCTTACTTCGTCTCTCTCTTTTCTGTCCCTAAAGCCTATTATCACCTTCCTCCCTTTTCCTTTTCTTATTCTTTCTACTTTTATGCCCTCCTTTCTTGCATCTATTATTTTACCTACACTATCAACTATCTCTTGTCCCGTCATATCATTTTCCTTGTCCGTTACTGCTAAGGAGTGGACAGTCATGGGTCTCGGCTCCGACGGTAAGGTTTTTACTCTCCCCGCCGCCACCTTGGCGGCATAACTCTCCACTACCTTAGAGTTATCCTTCCTTGTTTCCTGCGCTACCTTTTCATATACTTTACTCGCTAACACTGTAATCTGCTCTTCTATGGATTCCTTTATATTATCTGCCCTATCGTGTATTTCAAATTTTAACCTATTGTACATTTGCATTATTAACTCTTTACTATCGCAGTTATTTCTTACTTCGTTTGTCTCTAATTTACATTGTACTTCCGATTCCTTAGTTTCCTTTTTATTTCCTTTCCCTTTTTCTATCGATTCCCTCCTTACTAATCGCTCTATGTCACTTATCTTTCTGTCCAGCTTTTCCAGATTACCTGCTAAACCAGACTTCAAGTCTCCTCTCATATTTCTGGTCTGGTTTAGCAGATATATACTGTTTTTAACTGTTCCGCTTACCTCTGCCAGAAGGGCCTCAACAGAACCGGTTTGTTTCTGCATTAATATAGGACTGCTTCGTTGGTCACTCTGCATGCCCTTTGTCTTTTTGGGTTTTGCACCCTCCTTAGGCGAATGTACCATAGCCATTTTTCGTGTTTTAATTATTTATTATAGTATTGTTAATTGGGGGAACGCGTCAAGTTATTTAAAATAAATGTATATATAAAATAGCGTAGTGTTTTATATTAATATGTGTATATAATTATGTATTTTCTATGTATAATAAATGGTTTAAAATTTTTATAATGTAAATATTTAATGCTATTAAGTAGTCCCAATAGGGGTCAAATTTTTCAATTAAAATATAAAGTAAGTTATTTTTCAATAATATTTGGCTTAAAACACTACCCTAATAACACTAAAAACCTATTCTAATCGGTTGTCCCAATAGGGTACAACCGGTCAATAAAAATCTAGTTAAAACTAATGTATATAATATATAAATAAGCTGCAAAAGCAGTCGTCGTAAATTGCAATGTCCCAAAGGTTTTTATTTAATTTTTTCAGGCACTCCAATAAGGAAGTGACTGGTCGAATATTATTAATTTTGCAATTTTTTAAGAGACGATTTCGCCGGTCAAAGTACTTTTTTGGTCAAGTTTATTTGCCGGCCAAACCCGGTCCAGTTATATATCAATGTCCACTAATCGTGGTATGTCTTTTGAATTCTATTTTAACTATTTATATGAAAATATTTCGCCTGTTGATTTTTAAAAGCAACGTCCTTTTATTCTAGTTTGGTTGTACTGGTTAGGAAAAGCATGCGCCTACGATTTTAAAATAGCAAAAACCCTATTATATCCTTATCGCCGTACGATCTCCTATAGTTAAAGAGCCGGCGCTCTCTTGGAATTTATTTTTGTTTTATGTTTTTTATTTTGAATTTTTAATATACTTAAAAGATTTTAGCTAATTTTTATTTAATTGTTCTTTACTGCATTTTATATTCCGAAATTTTACTATTTTTATTTTATATTTTCCTTTAATGTCTTATTATTATCTTGATAGTTAAGTAAGAAAAATTTGTTGTATATTATATGTTATATATTTTTGTTTAATTTAAATTATTTTTTTTAATTATATTTGTGTTTATTTAATTAGTGTATTATTCGTTTTATTTTTAAAGAATCTACCCAGCGACGGCTCTTTGACTACAAGACCACACACAGCGCTTTGACGCCAAGTGGGCGTGTCAGGGCTGCCACACGCTAGAATGTCTTATTTATTTCCATCAATGGGCGGGACTAACCTGATGGGAATTTTAAGTTTTATTAACTTCCTGTTGTGCTAAAATTTAGATATTAATGTTATTTAAGTTCCCCTGCTATACCCTTTTATATGTTCTTATAATATGTATGTTTTATTTATGTGGTTTACGTTTTTTGTTCGAAATATTTTTAACTACTTATGGTGTTATATTACTTTAATTTAATCAATGCTATTGTTTTATAGTTGTTTTATTAATTATCAATTTTAATTTGTTTATTGTTTTACTTACTATTTGTATTTTTGTGATAATTTATTCAATTTAGTAATTTATTTATATTGCCAAATGATTTTTCCTAGTTTGGATTATTTATATTTGTTTACTTGGGTTAGCACAAAATTTTTGGCAGCCCTGACAAAGCGCGTCAGTGGGCGGGGCAGTGAGCGAGACGGGTATCGCGCGCGTCAGCCCTACTTGTCTCGCTCGCACTTATGGTGCTATCGCTGCGTTATCGGTTGTGATCTATGGAATGTAGTCCGAGTGTTGAAGGTTGTAATTTAGTATTTTTAATTTGTTTAAATGTTAGTTTTGTAAGCTGTTTTATATTATGAAAAGAATATTGTATTAATTATTATTAACGTTTTTTATTAGTTTAATATTTTAGTTTCTGATTATTTACTAATAAACTTGGCATATATGCTATTTGAGTTATTTTAATCTTATTATTATGTTATTTTTATTTATTATATATGAAATATGAATTAAAATTTAGTTTTTCTAGATTGTTTTATTGTTTATTTAATGTGTTTCAATAATTTACCTTTACAAAGCAGCAATGTTCCCTGTTGCACCTCGGTCTATGGTGGGCGGGGCGGTGAGCGAGACGGATGTCGCGCGCGTCAACCCTACTTGTCTCGCTTGCACTTGTGGTGTTCTTAACTATGTCCTATTGAATATAGTCCGAGCGTTAAAGTTTACTTTTAAGGTGGTTTTGAAGGTTGTTTTTGATTGTTAACTTAAACGTTTAACACTGTTAGCAATTACTATGTTGATAAATATTATATATGGTTTTAAGTTTTACGTTTTGTTTATGTTTTTATAATTTTTATTTTTAATTATTTTCTAATATTTAGAGATTTATATGTTTTTTATTTAATGTTTATTACAAATGACTCTAATTTATATAGATCTCCTTAATTTAATAGGAAATTAACAAGCTTAGGGAATTCTTTATGAGTTGAAACATATGTAGTTATTTAAACCACCTGTAGGCCCCGTGCTATACGACCACACAAGTTGAATAGTGGGTGGAGTCCAGGCGGGTTTTCGTTATCGCGCGTATTAGGGCTATCGGCTTGGAGTAATTTTCCACAAACGAGCTAAGAAATAACCTGATGTGATTTTATGTTTTGTGGGTCCGATTTTATATTTAAGTTAAAGCAATGTACTCTAGTAGTATTTAAGAATCGCATTTACCGAATGACTTTATATAATATAATTTAAGTGTTACTTTTTATTACTTTTAATTTAATATTTACTTCTAATTTTATATTTTAATGACTTTATTATTATTCACTTAAACCAGTTGTTAGTTTTCTAGATTTTAATGCAAATTTTAACAAGTTTTTATCAATTTTAGCAGTTTTATTATTTATTATATGTATATATCAATTTTGATTATCCAAATATCGTGAATAGAATTGCGTAACTCATTTAAAAATGACAATTAAGCTATTTAAAGGAGTTTCTATAAAAACACTTAACTAATTATGAAATTTATTATTTGCCGACGAAAAGCGTCATTTGCAACCCTAATTCTGCTGACCTAGTTTGAATTGTTGACGTCACCAATTGCTTACGTAAATTCCCGATTCCCGAGAAACTACCGAACGGAATGGAATGAAATTTGGTACTAGCAATTTGTGCTGTCCAGTCTATATTTTGGGCTATGTGTCTTCTTCTGTTCTTGAGTATTAGAGCTGCAATTTACTAATTTCCTAACTTGGGGGCGTGGCCCTGCCTCAATAGTTTTTTCTCTATGGAGTTTTACTCCCGTCGTAAAATTAAAATAAAACCTAAAATACTAAACTTAAATCTATGGGGCTACCTTACTTATATTACATACACTATATATTATCCCTATACTAAGTTTCAGACTTATCAGTCTACTAGAAGTCTGTTAAATTTAGCTCTTAAAAACTAGTGTCGTTTTAACAATTTGAAGTGTCCGAATTTTGCACTTAACTGCACTTCCTGGACTCCCGGCTGCCGGAGGTGGTTCCTGGTGCTGGTCCGCTGGGATGCTGCGAGTCTAGACCGCCTAGGTCACGGTCTAGACTTTTTGGTTTTTCTGCTTTTCCGGCCGAACCGCACACAGGATCGCCGCGAAAATTTGCACACGGTAGGTACACTTCCTACCACACACAACAAAAATTTTAAAAGTCTAGGTCGTCGCTCAAAAACTCGAGATCTAGACGACCTAAAATTTGTCACTTTTTGATAGTCGTTTTTCTCCGGAACTATGTATCCGATTTAAAAAAGAAAAACGGTTCTGTGTAGCCCCAATAGTTCCGCTTCGATTGGTGGCAGTCGCTTTCCCCTCCCGCGCTTCCCCGCGCACGCACCTCTGGGTCCCCTCTCGGTTTTTGGCCTGCGGCTCCTCAACCAACCGCCAGAAAATTCTGGTTTTTTGGGAGGAGCAGCTCCGGGGTCTTGCACGTCGTTTGAAGTGAGAAAATGGGGGGGTTATCGCGACAAATCGCGCGCCGCACGCGTCGAAAGTTCAAAAAACCGGTGAAATTCCGGTTTTTGGTCAATATCTTGGGCTGGTGACGTCGGATTTCCACGCGGTTTTCTTTGTCACTCTCTTCTCGTCAAGCCGCGTCGAATGACGTATAGCACACTGCACTTTGACACTTTTAACCGCGTACACTGATTTTTAAGTACGGAGCGCGCGATTTTACGTGCTTCTCGGACCACGGTCGGAGCGGAACTGGTTAGGTTAGGTTAGGTTAGGTTAGGTTAGGTTAGGTTAGGTTAGGTTAGGTTAGGTTAGGTTAGGTTAGGTTAGGTTAGGTTAGGTTAGGTTAGGTTAGGTTAGGTTAGGTTAGGTTAGGTTAGGTTAGGTTAGGTTAGGTTAGGTTAGGTTAGGTTAGGTTAGGTTAGGTTAGGTTAGGTTAGGTTAGGTTAGGTTAGGTTAGGTTAGGTTAGGTTAGGTTAGGTTAGGTTAGGTTAGGTTAGGTTAGGTTAGGTTAGGTTAGGTTAGGTTAGGTTAGGTTAGGTTAGGTTAGGTTAGGTTAGGTTAGGTTAGGTTAGGTTAGGTTAGGTTAGGTTAGGTTAGGTTAGGTTAGGTTAGGTTAGGTTAGGTTAGGTTAGGTTAGGTTAGGTTAGGTTAGGTTAGGTTAGGTTAGGTTAGGTTAGGTTAGGTTAGGTTAGGTTAGGTTAGGTTAGGTTAGGTTAGGTTAGGTTAGGTTAGGTTAGGTTAGGTTAGGTTAGGTTAGGTTAGGTTAGGTTAGGTTAGGTTAGGTTAGGTTAGGTTAGGTTAGGTTAGGTTAGGTTAGGTTAGGTTAGGTTAGGTTAGGTTAGGTTAGGTTAGGTTAGGTTAGGTTAGGTTAGGTTAGGTTAGGTTAGGTTGGGGGCGATACCGGTCCGTCCACGTCGTGTCCCTGGGCACCTCCCCCGTGCCATCGTGAGCTTTTCACGGCGACACGGGAGGGGTGGCTGAACGCCGGTATGGCGTGTGTTTGTGTGCGTGCTTGTTGTGTGTGTTTGGCTGCGCCCGCAGTATGAAGAACGGGCCCGCGACCCGGGGTGTCGGAGAGATTAAGATGGCAGAGCGCAACTTGAAAAATACTCCCCGGGCGGGTCCCGGTCCCTCAGGGGCCGGAGAATCCCGCACATCCCCGAAAGGGGATGTCTGCCGCGCGTATACGGGGGCGGCACAAATTGCGTTGAGTGAGTCGGAGGCCGCAAAAGCGGCGAGCCAGAGGGCTATTTTGGCGGCCCTAGGAGGCGATGACGGCGCGAAAAAGCGCGACAGCCCGAAGCCGGCGCCCATTACCGCGCCGGCTGCGGAGCCACGGACTGACAAGGAGTTGAGGGGTGGCAAAGATCTTCCGCATGTCCTGATGACACGCGATGCGATGATGCCGCCCCCTACTCGAATTCCCGGACGAGACACTCCTGGCCTAGACAGCGAGGACTGGCTCTCGGACTCCAGCGAAATGTCTGGCATGTCGCTGGATTCCGGGGGCCTGCCCGCATTCCTGGACAGGAGACGCCGAAAGAGGCGATCGGATGATGACATGACACCGCCCTTCAGCAAAGGGGCGGCGCCCAAACCAAAGAGAGGACGTGGCCGCCCGCCGACGACCGGCAAATATGCCGGTTTGGCGAAGGCACAGGCCAACTTTAATCTGGAGAAGGAAGAGGCCCTTCGTTTACAGGCCGAGGAAGAGGTCGCTGAGGCAGCGCGGGAGGCGAGGAAAACGCGAGAGTCCATCAGCTCCGCCCGCTCCCAATCCGGACTTCCCGTTTCTTCTCCTTCGCGAGAAGAGGCTATGGAGCGGACAGGCGTTGATCTCATGAGAACGGTGGAGACTTCGCTGAAGACCATTGAAATGGTCGCCACGAAGTCATCCAATCTTAAGGGTACCTACGTAAGGTACCTTAAAGAATCTGTGGCGACCATTAAAATGGTCTTCGAAGAGATGAAAGATCGTTCCTCATCGGAGGAGATCAAGAGGCTGGAGGCTCAGAATGCGCGGCTCGAAGAGCAAGTGGCGAAGTTACGCCAGGAGCTTGACGAGTTGCGCAGACAGACCTCCCGGCCAACTGGTGGTGACGTGCGTGAGCTATTGGCCGAAGTCTCCCGTGCAAACGTGGAGACCTTTGGCAATATGCTCAACGCCAGGCTTGCTGGGTTGGAGGATCGTCTCCTGCCCGAGCCGAGACGGAGACCCTCGCTGGCGTCGGACATAAGGCCGATCGAGGAAGAAATGCCGGGACACCCTCTGCAGAAGGCGAAAGGGAAACCGGCTAAGAAGAAGAAGTCGCAACCGTCAGTTGCTGCATCGGCCCCTCTAGAGGCCCCTGCTGCTTCCACGGCGCCCAGGCCTAAAAAGGCCAGGAAAAAGAAGAAGCGGCCCACAATGGCCGCTCAGGAGGCGATGCAAGGGGGAGTGAACACCAGCTCCCCCCGCGCTGAGACGCCATGGACCACAGTGGGTCCAAAGGGCAAGAGGACGAAAGGGGCGGCTACACAATCTACAGCCGTCCCGAAGAAGAAGAAAAAGCCCAGGCTTCGGGTCCCCGCCACTGCGGCCGTCGCTCTTACAATAGAAGAGTCGGCTGTGAAGGCGGGTCTGACCTACGCCAAGGCCATTGAGGATGCCCGGCGGGCGGTGAACATTGTGGATCTTGACATTCCACAAGTCCGCTTCCGCCGGGCCCGAACCGGAGGGCGCCTTCTCACCATAGCTGGTGAGGGCGCAAGAGAGAAGGCGGACGCCTTCGCCACGAGGCTTAAGAGTGTCCTGCCTGCGGAGGTGAAAGTTGGGCGGCCAGCCGCATGCGCGGAGATGCGCATCGCCGGCCTTGATGACTCCGTGACGACCGCTGAAGTCGTGGAAGCGGTCGCACGAGCAGGAGAGTGCCTGACCGGCGATGTCCGGGCGGGGCCAATAAGAGAGGGGCCACGGGGGGACGGATCGTGTTGGGTCCGCCTCCCAGTCGCGGCCGCCAAGAAGCTTTCGAGCTCTGGGCGGTTGCGTGTTGGTTGGGTGTCGGCGAGGGTGACGTTGTTGGCCGCGAGGCCAACGCGTTGCTTCCGCTGTCAGGACACCGGCCACGTGGCTGCCAAGTGCCGGTGCCCGGTGGACCGTAGTCGGACTTGTTTCCGGTGCGGGAAACCGGGACACAAGGCGGCGGAGTGCGGGGCCGCAGAACCAAACTGCGCCCTGTGTGAAGCCGCTGGCAGGGTCGAAAGGGGGCACGTGCTGGGCGGCAGCGGATGTCCGTCTGCAGCGAAAAAGCCGGCCCCCGGAGAAGAGAAGGCTCCGTCCAAAAAGGCTCGACGAAAGCCGAAGCCTAAAGGCGCTGGGGCTCCGCCCGCCTCCGCTGTCATGGAGACGGATGCCTAGACCCGCGGGCGGCGATCGGGGGATCCCGTCCGCATAAAGGGTCCCGAGAAGACAGCCCCCCTATAGCCCGGGGGGCTCTCGGTGAGGTCAGCGGCCAAAGTCGCTAGAAGAGGATGTCGGTTGCGGCTGCGCACGGGAAGGGGCGGAGTTGAAATGCTCTGCAGTACCCGTCCCTCCCGCACTATAGACGCATGACGGAGGGCTGGGGGGTTTTAGTGGGTAGACCTCTTTAGGGAGTCCCACATACCCCCGCCCCTTCCCGGGGGGCGGGGGATACGCAAAGTATTTCCCCTCATTAAAAAAAAAAAAAAAAAAAAAGGTTAGGTTAGGTTAGGTTAGGTTAGGTTAGGTTAGGTTAGGTTAGGTTAGGTTAGGTTAGGTTAGGTTAGGTTAGGTTAGGTTAGGTTAGGTTAGGTTAGGTTAGGTTAGGTTAGGTTAGGTTAGGTTAGGTTAGGTTAGGTTAGGTTAGGTTAGGTTAGGTTAGGTTAGGTTAGGTTAGGTTAGGTTAGGTTAGGTTAGGTTAGGTTAGGTTAGGTTAGGTTAGGTTAGGTTAGGTTAGGTTAGGTTAGGTTAGGTTAGGTTAGGTTAGGTTAGGTTAGGTTAGGTTAGGTTAGGTTAGGTTAGGTTAGGTTAGGTTAGGTTAGGTTAGGTTAGGTTAGGTTAGGTTAGGTTAGGTTAGGTTAGGTTAGGTTAGGTTAGGTTAGGTTAGGTTAGGTTAGGTTAGGTTAGGTTAGGTTAGGTTAGGTTAGGTTAGGTTAGGTTAGGTTAGGTTAGGTTAGGTTAGGTTAGGTTAGGTTAGGTTAGGTTAGGTTAGGTTAGGTTAGGTTAGGTTAGGTTAGGTTAGGTTAGGTTAGGTTAGGTTAGGTTAGGTTAGGTTAGGTTAGGTTAGGTTAGGTTAGGTTAGGTTAGGTTAGGTTAGGTTAGGTTAGGTTAGGTTAGGTTAGGTTAGGTTAGGTTAGGTTAGGTTAGGTTTTTTTTTTTTTTTTTTTTTTTTTTTTTTTTTTTTTTTTTTTCTCTGTCCACAGGCCTAGGTGGCCCGTGCTCTATTTATTTTATTTTCAAATTAGTTTATTTCTTTTTTAATAATATCGATCTTGCGTCGGTTACAGTTTGAATTTATATCTAAGATTTTATATATTTTACATATTTGTGTCGTATAGTTTCCCTGAAGGGGTTTGTACTGTATTTCCGTTTAATTGTCGGCGGATGTGACAATTCCCGATACCCTCAGGTTTGTGATGCTCCACCCTTTGCCTTTGGATGTTGTGGCATTGGCTCGGGTGTTTTGGGGTCACCAAAGCTGGGTGGAGTTCCTGGGATGGCAAAAGGTACCGTTCAATGTCGTGTCCGCCGACAGGCAGCCGGTGGAATCATTTGGCTGTAAATGGGCTTTCCGATTCCACCGACCGGTCTGGTCACACAGTCGTCGTTTCCGTTGGCCACTGGTTAGTGGCTGAGGTCAGATCGGATGCCATCTGCTTGACGGGGCTGTCTTCGATGGCTTGATCTTCCCTCGTGGTGTCATCTGCTTCTGTCCATCGTGGGGCTGTTGCCGGCCAGGTGTAAGGGTCCCGGTTTTCAGCAGCCAAGTGTATTTCCACGATGGACTGGTTGGTGAATGCAGCCCTTGGAGAGGACGGGAGCTGGCAGGGGCACTGTGTTACTGTGCCTTCGCCGCTCGACCGTCTGGGCCAGGGCTGCGGTTGTCATGTCCGGTATTGTTGTCGTCATCAGTTTTATCGGTTTTTTATCAGTTTTATTGCCATCATGGGGCTTTCACCGAGACCAGTTTTTTGATGGTGGTGTGGTCCCGGTTCTTGATTGCCATCTTGGCATTATGGTCCATGATGGCCTTTACAGGAGTTTCCATCACTCCCTTTATAAGTTTTCCCAGCGCGTCATCTGTGTCGTCGGTGTAATAGACAAGTTGTTCCGTGTGACGCGTCAGGGCAACCACCGCGTGTGACGTACTATGATGTAGCTGTAACTTCCTCTTCTGATGTTTAAAGACGTACACTCTCTTGTAGCACAATCCCTGGGCCTCGTGAATGGTTAGTACTTTCGAGGCCTCTCCGGTTCCGTAACCTGACTTCCTCAGCGTCGACTTCTCCAGCTGTGTGTAAGTCAGGTATAAGGTGTTGGTGTCGGTTTTAGGGATCTCCGTCCCGGTCATGGGTGCTATTGCCAGGGACTTGACAATGTTGCTTGAGGAGTAGATGCCCTTGTGTATTTGCTTGAGCGCCATGGCGACATCTTGCGGGCACCTATGTGTACAGAGAAGATCTTCGGTGACGTCTGCGAGGTGATGCGGGCGGTAGTAGTACAGCTCGAAGAGATTATCCCGGTCTATGTAGGGGAGCTGGTTTACGTCCCCAATTAATAGCAGGCTCTCGGCTTTGGTGATTTGTGCCGTCAGTATTATGGATCCGAAGTGACTCATGAGTGCTTCATCTACCAGCAGCCTCTTGCGTTCCAGGTCTTCGAGTCCCTTCGGTCCATTTACTAGGAGAGATGCTATTGTGCGCACCCTCTTCGTAGCTTCGTGGCCTGCCTTTTCCCGGATTCTCTCCACGAGGTCTTTCTTTGCCTCTATCGTTGTCGTTACAACTACATCTTCGTCAGGATTAAAGTTTTGGACTATCCACGTCGTTTTCCCGCAACCCGGGACTCCATTTATCCAAGTTATTGCTGGGATCGTCCATTCGTCGGGGGGCTCTACCTCGGTCAGGATCTGGGATGTTTGTAGGATCCTGTCCTCCAGCCATATTTCTGTCCCCCTGGTGGTAACGACGATGGGGTCGCGGGATGGAATGTTGTAGACGGGATGTCCTCTTCTTTTGGTCCGGTCCTCGTCCAGGAGGACTATTCCTGAGGTGACGCTGTATGCCGCCATATGGGTAGTCATGTCCTGTCCCCTAAGGACGGTCGCCGTGTTGTTATTATAGACCGTGGCATGGGCCTCCTCTAGTTGGATTTGTAGGAGGCCATCTTTGCCTTTTTGGTACGACTTCATGATGTCTTCGCATTCCTTTATCCTAATGGTCTTGTTGGCCTCTAGTACGGCTATGTATTCCAGGAACGCGTTGATCATATGGTCTTCTTGTCGTACCACTTTCCTTAGGGTTGGACTTTTGACCAGACCTATCTGTGCCTTTGTTAGGTGTTGTTTTGTTGGTGTCCTCTGCGGTGGTTTTTGGGCATTGGTGAATCTGCTGAGCGCGTTTGCTTGGGTGTCCGGGCTTCGGAATGTGTCCGGCCGTAGGGGCAGCTGTTCCTCGAGATCTTCTTGAGGCTCTCTCCTGAAGTGTCGGCTCTCCTTTGTGACCAGCCGATGGAGATGCTGGTCAACTTTGGCGGCTGAGGTCTGTTGTTTGGCCGCAATGGCGATCTCTTTTTGCTTTTCAGCTGCCCTTTGTCTCCTTAATTCCCTTTCTTTTTCAGCCCAGACTTCCGCGCTTGACTTCGGCGTCTCAGTAGATGGCCCTGGGAGTGATGGTGCACGTTCTGTGTTTTGTGGTGTTGATGGTTTTTTCCAGTTTGTCAGCGAGTTTATCTTTTTCCTGATTTTTTGCAGCACATTTAGTCTAGAATTGGGATCAAGACTCTGCTCCACCTCTGAGGGTGTTACAGGTTGGACTCCTGTTGTTGGGCATCGCTGTAATTCCGCTGTGGTCAGTCTTGATGTTGTCTCGGGTGGTTTGTTGGGTACTAGGAAGCTCAGATCTTGGGATCTCCCTTCGTACACCACGATCTCGTGTTTGTCTGCTGCTCTGACGCACCCGAGGTAGTCTGAGGTAGGTTAGGTTAGGTTAGGTTAGGTTAGGTTAGGTTAGGTTAGGTTAGGTTAGGTTAGGTTAGGTTAGGTTAGGTTAGGTTAGGTTAGGTTAGGTTAGGTTAGGTTAGGTTAGGTTAGGTTAGGTTAGGTTAGGTTAGGTTAGGTTAGGTTAGGTTAGGTTAGGTTAGGTTTAGGTTAGGTTAGGTTAGGTTAGGTTAGGTTAGGTTAGGTTAGGTTAGGTTAGGTTAGGTTAGGTTAGGTTAGGTTAGGTTAGGTTAGGTTAGGTTAGGTTAGGTTAGGTTAGGTTAGGTTAGGTTAGGTTAGGTTAGGTTAGGTTAGGTTAGGTTAGGTTAGGTTAGGTTAGGTTAGGTTAGGTTAGGTTAGGTTAGGTTAGGTTAGGTTAGGTTAGGTTAGGTTAGGTTAGGTTAGGTTAGGTTAGGTTAGGTTAGGTTAGGTTAGGTTAGGTTAGGTTAGGTTAGGTTAGGTTAGGTTAGGTTAGGTTAGGTTAGGTTAGGTTAGGTTAGGTTAGGTTAGGTTAGGTTAGGTTAGGTTAGGTTAGGTTAGGTTAGGTTAGGTTAGGTTAGGTTAGGTTAGGTTAGGTTAGGTTAGGTTAGGTTAGGTTAGGTTAGGTTAGGTTAGGTTAGGTTAGGTTAGGTTAGGTTAGGTTAGGTTAGGTTAGGTTAGGTTAGGTTAGGTTAGGTTAGGTTAGGTTAGGTTAGGTTAGGTTAGGTTAGGTTAGGTTAGGTTAGGTTAGGTTAGGTTAGGTTAGGTTAGGTTAGGTTAGGTTAGGTTAGGTTAGGTTAGGTTAGGTTAGGTTAGGTTAGGTTAGGTTAGGTTAGGTTAGGTTAGGTTAGGTTAGGTTAGGTTAGGTTAGGTTTTTTTTTTTTTTTTTTTTTTTTTTTTTTTTTTTTTTTTTTTTTTTTTTTTTTTTTTTTTTTTTTTTTTTTAAAGCCCCTTATATGGGACATCTTCTTCCCCCTTCAAGAAAAAGGGACAATTGTTTGCTTTTATTTAGATTTTTTACATTTACATTGTTTTTTAATTTTGTTTGCTGACAGTTTTTTGCTTTCATCATAGTTAATCTTATTCTGTTACATTTAATTCTATTACTTACAAAAATATCTTTACATTTACATTCTGTTCATTTACATTCTGTGTTCATGTTCTCATTTGTTATTTTCAAACATTATTTATTCAGCATTTACATTTACATGGCGTATTATTTGTTCTTATAATTTCAAATCATGTGTGTTCCATTACGTTTACGCATTCTTATTTATTATCACAAAATTTCTCATTTTAATAAAATCTTATCACATACATTTTACAGTATTATACTTATATCATTCTTTATATTAGTTCTAAATTTTCATTTACAAAATATATTGTCTGTTAATATAATTACTTAATTTTTAAACATATTTATTCCATTACAGTGATGCATTTCTATTCATTATTATTAATTTTCTCATTACAATAATTAAAATGTCGTCATATACGTTTAACAATCTTATATATCTTTATTTATAATGTTAATTTTAATACAATATGTCACTTAATTTTGTATAAACAACTAATAATGGCACAGCCCTTTCTAAGAGTACATTTCTAATTTCTAAATTTTTGATCATGTCTGCACGGTTGAATATGTGAGACGTATCAGTGCGGAGTTTCCGGCGGTATTGGTTGCTACCGTAATTATAGCAATATAATTGTAGGTGCAAGTTAAGTTGGAGTTATAGCGCGTGCAAGTGATGGTTAATACAAGATAATTAAGGCAGTTGTCGAAAGTTGTGTTGTGTCCTTGATATCTTATGCCTTACATGCCCTCTTATTTTTACAATAATACCATGTAGGTGCAAAGGTTTTTTTTTTTTTTTTTTTTTTTTTTTTTTTTTTTTTTTTTTTTTTTTTTTTTTTTTTTTTTTTTTTTTTTTTTTTTTTTTGACACAACACATTAACAATTTTATTACATTGTTGTATTTAATAACAATATTAATTACCTACAATGTTTTATTGGCCTTACATGACTAATTAATGCCTATTTATCATTCAGGTCGTAAGCGACTGTTGCCCGCGCTATAGCGTCCCACTTTTTCCGCACCGGGCACTCCGCACTGAAAGCATGATGGTCCAGTTGTTTCAGACCTTCTCTTTTACAATTAGTGCAACATGCTTTTTTGCCTTCCTTAAGACTATCACACTCAGACTGATGATGGGATTCGGAGCAATGAGCGCATTTCTCTTCGGTAACGCTACAGAATCGCCGCCCATGTCCGTACCCCAAGCAGCGCGAGCACTGGATTAGGGGTGACTGGTCGGCGACTCTGACGCGCTGGATATCTATATATAGATATCCTGCCTCCGTGAATCGCGCCCACAGCCCCGGTGACACATTCATCACCACGTGCTGAGTGTGATCGTCCTTCCCTTTTTTCCTGTATTTTACACTCAATCTATCCTCCTTCCCTCCCAGGATGTCCTCTACGAGGTGCTTGTTTTGCAACCTGATGGCTTCTATTATGTCGTCATCAGTGTTGCTTTTCAGCACCCCGTACAGCACAACCTGGGGATCTTTATTTTCTATAGTCTGTACTTCCAATTGTATCCCCGCTTCCTCTATTTTGTCTTTGACTCTGTCTCTGTCTTTCCTGTCTCTAAACCCTATAATCACCTTTCTGCCTTTTCCCCTTCTAATTCGGTCTACCTGTATCCCTTCTCTCTTTGCTTGAATAACCCTTCCTATTTTCTCTACTACCTCAATTGTGGGCATGAGCTTGTCCTCGTCCGCTACGACTAGGGAGTGGAGGGTCCTGTACTTGGGTTCCCTAGATGGTAATCGGGATTTTCCCCTTCCCCGGGTGACATTCGCGTAGGTTGGAGGTGTCACTGACTCCGGTTCGTTCTGTACTACGACCCCCCCCTCCCCAATCGCATCAGTCAGGGTACCTATCTTTTCCTCTATCCGATCCGATACCTTATCTATCACCTTCGCGTTTTCCTCCTCTATCTTAAGGTGGATACTATCCACGTTAAGACAGGCGGCGTCTACTAAGTAGTTCCTAATTTCAACTAACTCACTCTTATACTCCTCCCTGAATTCACTTATCTCTTCCTTTACCTCTTTCATGCAATTACATTTTATGCCCACACTATCCTTTACCTGATCACACTGTGTCCCGGAGTCCCTAGTCCGTACCTTTTCTTTTTGTGTTCCTATCCCTTCTCCGTTCCTAGCCATAATTTCCTTTAATAGGTCGACTACAGCTAGCAGTTCTTCTCCCATACCAGACTTCAACTCTCCTTTCATATTCCTAGTCTGGTTTAGGAGATAGATGCTACGCTTTACCTTTGCCAGCGTGCTCGCCAGCAGCTGGCTCGTAGTTAACTCGCCATCGCCGCTGTCACGCACGCCGTAGGTTTTATTGAGGTGAGTAGGAGTGCGGGCCATTGCCATTTTTCAGTTATAATAAATAAAATAAAGAATGTAAATTAATATTAGGTTAAAAAGGGGATGTACGCTTCAATTGTATAAATTAAAATATAAATGTAAAATAAATATAAAATTAAATTATTAAATCCAAAATTATTTATTTGAAATTGAAGGGGGAACGCGTCTATTTGTAAAATTGTATAAATAAAAATTGTATAGAGTTATGTATACTTAATAATCTAATAGGCTGTCCCAAAAGGGATCAGCCGGTCAAGTTAAAGTGACTACACTAATAAAATGTATATCTAAAATTGTATATATAATAATTTTTTAAAATATTAAATCTGCAAATACAGACGTCACTATTTAAATATAATTATATACAATGTCACTAGTCTAACAGACGCCTCAATAGGGAAGCGAACTGGTCTAAAGTACCGCTTGTCACGGCTCAAAGGACGGTTTTCGCCGGTCAACTTAGTCCAATGTTATAAATAAATATTCAACGCCTATGATATTAAAATAGCAAAAACGCAACCGCTTCTTATCGCCTTCGATCAATTATAGTTCGAGAGCCAGTAGTCTTCCGGATTATTTTTATTTTATGTTAATGTCTTTTAATGTTTTAATCTTGTTTTTAATTTACCTAATATTTTAATTTGTATCTGTTGTTTAATTTTGAATTTTTATATATTAATGTCCCGTAATTTATTTATTTGTTAATGTTATTTCTGTTTGTATTTCACTATTTTAACACAATTTATTTAATTACTTGTTTTAATGTTATTTATTTATACTTATTTTTTATTTAAGTTCGTATTAATTTAACTGATATAATATACTTTTATTTTTACCGAATCTGTCCGGCGGCGGCTCTTGTACTAACCAGACCACACACCGCGCTTGACGCCAAGTGGGCGTGTCAGGGCTGCCACACGCTTAAATGAATTATTTGTCTCCACCAATGAGCGGGAGTAACCTGATGGGAATTTTGAGTTTTATTGACTTCCTGTTGTGCTAAAATTGTTATGATAATGTTGTTTATGTTCTATTACTATATCTTATAATATGATTTTATAATATATATGTTTAATTACTTGGTTTACGTTTTATGTTCAATATATATATTTAACTATTTATGGTATATTATTTATTGAAAATTTACAATTTAATTTTGTTTTATCTATTTATTATTTGTTTTTATTCCAAACTCTTAGCTATTTTGTTATATGTACTTCTGTACCTTAATTAAGTCGATAAATTTCTAAACCACAAAATATTTTTTTTTAATCTAATTACTGTTTATTAGTATTTACTGTTAATTTACAATCTTTTAAGTTATTTAGACCTGTTATTTTTATTATTTTATGTATTTTATTTGTTTACAAAGAATTAAATTATTTTGATTATTTACTAGGGTTTGCACAGAATTTTGATCCGCAGCCCTGAGCGCTTCGGTGGGCGGGGCGGTGAATGAGACGGATATCACGCGCGTCAGCCCTACTTGTCTCACTCGCACTAATGGTGTTATCGCTGCGTTATCGGTTTGATCTATGGAGTGTAGTCCGGGTGTTAAGGGTTGTTATTTAGCCTTATTAATTTGTTTTAATGTTACTTTTATAAGCTAATTTAAATTATGAAATTAATGTAGTATTTATTATTAACGTTTTTTAATTAGTATAATGTTTTAGTTTTTAATTTTTTAATAATAAACTTAATGAATTTACTATCTTTAATTGTTTTAATTTGATTATTATGCTATTTTTATTTATTTAATATTAGACTCGAATTAAATTTAGTTTTTAGGATATTTTTATTGTTTAATTATTGTGTTTTAATAAATGACTTTTTAAAAGAAGCAATGTTCCCTGTCACACCTCAGACTATGTGGGCGTGGCGGTGAGCGAGACGGGTATCGCGCGCGTCAACCCTACTTGTCTCGCTTGCACTTATGGTGTTCGTAACTATGTCCTGTTAAATATAGTCCGGGGCGTTAAAGTTAACTTTTTGGATACTTCTTATTTTTGTTATAGATTGTTAAATTGACTATCTAATATTACTACCAATTAAAATAGGGCTATATGGGTTATTACCCGAATTTTTGTTTTTATTGTAAATTTTTAGCCGATATTTTTGATTGATTTTAACTATAATTACTATTTATTATTATTTATTATTTCTAGTTTAATTGTTAACTTATATTATTAATCCGAATTTATTATAGTATTTATATTTTAACTTAATGTATTTACTTTGAATCTATTTTAGTTATTAAAACGATGTTCACGCCTCGGACTATGGGGAGGAGCCTATTTTCTTGGGCGCTAGATCGCCCTAACCGATAATGCAGGGCTGGCGTCTTTATGGAATGTGATGTACAAATGAGCTGAGAAGCACCTGATATTTTTATTTTGTTGATATGTCTATTTTCTAAGAATTTACAGTTTTATATTTGTAGTTTTATGCGTTGTATTGCTATAGTGTTAATCTATGAATTTTATGTTTTGTTTTAATTTTATACTGTTAGTTCTAGTATTTTTATTTGTTTTAGGGAATAGGACTATTGTTTAATGTTTTGTTCTAACTATTTATACTGATTTTATAATTTAAATGGTAATTTTATGTATGTTTTCTGACCTGTTTCTAATTAATTTTTATGTCACTTTTACAGTTTTGTGCCTTGCAATATGTAAACTATTTTAATCAAATTTTTGAGTCTATATTTTGTATATATTTTAGTATTTAATATAAGTGTCAAATCCTAAAAATCAAATCACAAAAATATTCATCGACCGGCGAAAAACGTCATTTGCAGCCCTATATTTCGTTGGATCGTGACGTCACCATTTACTTTATAATTTTGCTGATTGAGCTACAACTACCGATCCGATTTTAATGAAACTTTGTAGCCCAAAGTAAAGTGGTTTGGCCTGTCCTGTAAAACTGGTGTCACGTTTCTGAAATAAATACTTTGGCTGCTATCAATGAAATTCCTGAGCAGGGGGCGTGGCGCCCGCCCAGGCGTTTTTTATGTATGGAGTTATGCTCCTTTCTTAAACATCTAAATTTTTCTTAAACTATTAACTTAATTCTAATGGGGCTTTCTGATTATTATTCTATGTTATATTAACTATACTATCACAAAAACTTATGGTTCTAAAACTTTTGCAAGTCGTTAAAATTCACTCTAAAAATTTTATTGTCTTTTCGTCATCTATTTTGGTCATAAAACTTAACTTAACTGTATTTCTCGGGCCCCCGGCTGCTGGTGGTGACTCCTGGTGCTGGTCTTCGCGTTCTCTGCGAGTCTAGATCGCCTAGGACACGATCCAGACTTTTGGGTTTTTCCGTTTTTCCGGCCGAACCGCTCACAGGAAAAACACCAAACTTAGTACACTGCGGCTCCTTGTCACAACACACACAATTAAATTTTAAAAATCTAAGGTCGCCGCTTTGGATCAATAAATACGGGGGTCCAAAGTTTTGGCACTTTTTTAATCACAGTTTTCTCGGGAACCGCTTGTCCGATTTTGATTCTGCAAATTGCTATGTAAAGCCCCTGGTGCTCCGCTTCGATTGGTGGTAGTAGCTTTTACCCCCCGCACTTCCCCGCACACACTTCCAAATTTCTCCTCCGGTTTTTTGGGTGCTGCTCCTCACCCAGAAGCCAGAAAAATCTGGTTTTTTGGGAGCAGCAAGAAGGAGGTCTTGGGCGTCGATTGGTGTCCGGAAAATAGGGGGTCGTCGCGACTAATCGCACGCCGCACGCGTCCAAACGTCAGAAACCGGTGAAAAATCCGGTTTTTTGTCAATTTCTTCGGTCAGGGACGCCGGATTTCCACGCGGTTTCCACTGTCACTTTCCTCTCGTCAAGCCGCGTCGAATGACGTATCACTCACTATACTTTATCACTTTTGGCCGCGGAAAATGATTTTTACAGACGGAGCGCGCGATTTTGCGTGTTGCTCGGGCCACGGTCGGAGCGGAACTGGTTAGGTTAGGTTAGGTTAGGTTAGGTTAGGTTAGGTTAGGTTAGGTTAGGTTAGGTTTAGGTTAGGTTAGGTTAGGTTAGGTTAGGTTAGGTTAGGTTAGGTTTAGGTTAGGTTAGGTTAGGTTAGGTTAGGTTAGGTTAGGTTAGGTTAGGTTAGGTTAGGTTAGGTTAGGTTAGGTTAGGTTAGGTTAGGTTAGGTTAGGTTAGGTTAGGTTAGGTTAGGTTAGGTTAGGTTAGGTTAGGTTAGGTTAGGTTAGGTTAGGTTAGGTTAGGTTAGGTTAGGTTAGGTTAGGTTAGGTTAATGGGAGGAGCTCCGGCGGGTCCGGAGGCTGGGAGAGCAGTGGCTGCTGAGGAGGTGGGGTGAGGACCTGGCGCGGGCCCAGTACGGTCAACGTACTGCTGAGGCTCTGCGTCCAGTTCTTGCGGCGTGGATGCGCCGCAAGAGAAAGCCCCTCACCTTCCGCCTTACACAGGTGCTCACCGGACATGGTTGTTTCGGTGCGTACTTGTGTAAGGTCGCCAGGAGAGAGCCAACGCCAGCCTGCCATGATTGTGGCGCTGCGGAGGACACGGCCCAGCACACCCTCGAGGTGTGCGATCGTTGGGCCGTGCAGCGCCATGATCTCATGGCGGTCCTAGGCGGGGACCTCTCGCTCCCGAGCATGGTGCGCTGCATGCTCGAGAGCGATGAGGCCTGGCAGGCGGCGGTCTCTTTCTGTGAATCCGTCCTTTCACAGAAAGAGGCCGCGGAGCGGAACAGAGAGGATAATCCATCCTCCGTTCCGCTCCGCCGGCGTAGGACGGGAGTGCGGAGGCGTCGCTATGCGAACCTCCAATAACTTCCCGTCCCTCGGGGCTCCGGGTCAGGATGGGTACCTGCCC